>JAACIZ010000021.1:0-16053 GCA_017140785.1 Calonectria pauciramosa | reverse complement strand
TATATATTAGAATTAATTATAAAAAAGATATTATTTTTATTTATTATAAAGCTTATTAAGGTTTTTATTTTATATAAGCTTTATATTAATAATTTAATATAAAGGTAATTATATTAAGAAACTAGAGAATTTGTTTATATTATAGATAATTATATTAAGCTGTTTTTATGATTATAGAATATTGAAAATTTAATCTTAATAATTAATTTATTAATAGAGATTTTAATAAATATTCTTTTAATAATAACTATATTATTTTTTTTAAAGAATTCTAAGAAATTATTATTAATTTTTTTTTATATAATTTATAAAGTAATTATTAATTTTATTAGTATTAAAGGAAAATATTATAATATATATTAGGCTAGATTTATTAGTTTAAGTATAATATACTTTATTAAAAATATAAATATTTACTAAATAAAGAAAAGCTCTTTTAAGCTATTAAATTATAAGACTTTTATAGCCTTTAGTATTAGATTTTATATATTAAAAAAGATTTATATATTTAATAAATTATTAAAAAAATAATTTTATCTTTATTACTAAACTATTCCTTATTTACCTAATTTTAAAGAAATTTTATAGCTTTTTCCTCTAAATATTACTTTTAGTATTAATAAAAAAGATAAAGGTAGTTTAATTAAATTATTTTTAATTTATAGAAAGGTTTTTATAATTAGAAATATTTAATTTAAGGTTTTATTTATTTAATATATTATAAATAAAAATTAAGATAATATTTAAAGAATAAATATATAATTTTCTTTTTTTATAATATAATATTTACTAATAATAAAATTAATAATAATAGTAATAGTTTAATTATATTTAGTAAAAATATAATAATATATAATAATAAGCTTTATAAAATAAATATTTTAGATTTATATTTTTAATAAGAATTTCTTAGTATTATTTTATAGTTTAATAATAATAATTTTTTTAGAATATTTATAATATTTATATCTTCTATTATTAATATTATCTTTATATTTAAATATGTTTCTTTAAGTAAATCTTATTTACTATTAATAATAACTAAATATATACTAAAAATAATTAAAGAATAAAAAAAAGATCCCCTAGAATATTACTCAGAAGGCAAAAAACCAATTCAAAAATTATTAAATAATTATCTAATTTACTTAAATATATTATTTAATATAATATAGAATAATTACTAGTATTTATAAAGTTTTATTTAGGTATATATAATAAAAAATCTTATAATTTCTTTTTTATATATTATTTTATATATACTTTTATAAATATAAATTAATATTAAATATTTATTTAAAGGCTATATATTTATTTCTTTATTATAAATAATTAATATTAATTATTATAATAAAATAAATTTAATATATTTATTTTCTTATTAAATATTATAATAATACTAATAATATATAATTTTAATAATATTAAAGACTATTATATATATTTCTAGAAGTTACTACTATAATTAAGCTAGGCATAAGTATATTATCTAAGTTTAATAACTAATATAAGGTAAATATATTAAAATATAATAATATTAATAAAATTCTTATTAAATATAAATTATATATTATTTACTATTATTATTTTTATTTTATAATTTTTATATATATAAATAATTTTTTAAAATAAAAATAAATAATAAATAATAAGTTTTAAAGAAATATTATTTTATATAATTATTATATATAAATATATTTATAATTTTTAGCTATTAGCTTTTAAAATAAAATATAATTTAATATTTTTTTATATTTTCTTTATTTATAATAAATAAAAATATTCTAATATTATTCTTACCTATAGCTTTATAATAGGAATTAAATAGTAATATAACTATAATCTTTTTAATATAATTAAATTATTTAACTTAATTTACTTAGTAAGATTAATATTATATTTATAGTCTTAATATTAAAGCTATTACTAAAATATTCCTTTTTATATCATATTAAATAAATATAATTATATATATGCTACTTTAATATAATAAAAAAATTAATATACTAATAATATTTTTTAGTCTAAATATAATTTTATATTAATAGGCTATTGTTCTAATAGAGTAAATAAATAAATAGTTTTTTATAATTAATTATATTTATTTTATTACTTTAATTCAATTTTTTAATTAAATAAATAAAGTAAATTTTAAGATTGGTTAATAATTAAAATATATTATATTAATAATTATTATTTATAATAATTCACTCTTATTATAAATATTTATTTATTTTTTTATTTTGATAAATAATTTTTAAAATATTAAATTAAAATATTTATTAAATAATAAATTATAGGAATATCAATTATTTCTTAGCTTTAATAAGATTATTATAGGTTTAGGTATTATATATTTAAGAAAAGATAATTTTCTAGAATTTTATAATTTATAATTATAGTATTATAAATTTATTAGCCTATCTATATATTTATCTCTTAGCTAGCCTAATTAGATATTATTTATAAATTTTTAAAAATCTTAAATATTTTTTATTTTTTTAATTTATAAATAATTATAAACTTTATTATATTATAAGATAATTAATAAAAATAATATTTAATTTATATTTATAATTAATTTTTATTATACTATAAAGATTATAAGTATTTTTAATTATTTTTATATAAAAAATATTCTAAGAATAAAATAAGATTATATATTTATTATTATATTAAAATTATAGACCTTTTATTTTTTATCTTTAAATAGATTAATTATAAAATCTATTATATAAATATTAATATTTCTTAGTAAATTATTAATTAATTCTTTTTTTATAGCTTTTGTTTACTTTTATAAAAATACTAAAAAGAAAACTTATTAAATTATTAATTATAATATAGAGGTAAATAATAGCTTCATAATTCTAGTAAATTAATTAATAATTAATAATAATTTACTTTTTATAGTAAGATAATTTATAGAAAATAATAGATTTTTATTTTTGGTAAAGTATTTATATATATAAAAGAATATACTTAATATTATAATAAAATTAAGCTTAGAAAAATTATAAATAAATACTTTTTTAATATTAAAGATATTTGATTTATTTAGTAAGGTAAATAAGCTATTAGAGCTATCTAAACTAGTAAATAGCCCTGCTTCCTTTCTAGGGCTTACTAATCTAGCTAATTAATTATTATAAACTTAATTAAATAAAAAATAGATTTATAATTTAATTTATCTTTAAAATTTTTATTTGTATATATTAGGTTATTTTAAATTTTTATTTTTATTTTTTATTTTAAAAGATTTCTATATATAATTAGAGCTATAAAGCTAAGCAAGGATTATACTTCTTCTATAAAATTAATATAAATTTAATAATAAAAAGAATCACATTTATTTATAATAATATTTATTATTTTATGTATAGTATTATTTATTTACTTAATATTTTAATAAATATTTATACTAATAATTATTAATATATTAAATATAAATAAAAAGTATTTTAATATTAAAAATATATAATAATTATTAATACTTAAAATATTAATATACTTTTTTTTAATAAATATATTTTTTTAATTATATTTAAATAAAAATATATATATAAATATATATATTTTTTTATTAATATTAAAATATTAAAATTGAATTTTCAATATTCTATAATTATAGAAATAGCTTAATATGGTTGCCTATAGAATAAATAGATTTTTTAATCCCTTAATATAATTACCTTTATACTAAATTATTAATAAAAAGCTTATATAAAATAAAAATCTTAATAAGCTTTATAATAAATAAAAATAATATCTTTTCTATAACTAATTCTAATATATATTATATAATTTATATAATCTAGCTATTCTTATTATAATAAATATAATAAGATTTACTTTATATTTTTAATATATTATTTAAATTAAAAATATATTATAAAACTTAATAATGATATAATATAAGAAAAATAAAATATAATTAAATAAATTTATTACAAATATTAATTAAAAGATCTTTAAAAAAAATAACTTAATTAAGAGCTTAAAAATTATATATAAAGTAAATATAATTATAATAATAATCTAATTATAAAATTAAAATATATTAATATTAAAATAAAAATATTATTTAAATATTATTATAATTATTAATTTTAAGTTTTTTTTAAAAATTAATAAAAAATATTATAATTAATAATAAAATACTTTATATAAAGCTTAAGCCTAGAGCTTAAGTAATATTATTAAGACTTTCTAGAGGAAATTAAAAAAAATAAACATATTTAATAGTTTAAAGACCTAAGTAGCTAGATTTTCTAGTAATAAGAGCTAGGAAAAGGCGGATATAGATATATAATTATATTAAATTAAATTAATAAAAGAAAGTTATTTGCCTAAATAAATAAGCTAAAAGTGAAATCTTTAATTAAAACTATTAGGGAATATTAAAATATAAATTTAATATTTAAATATTATTAATTATAATTAAAAAATATAATAATAATTCAATTCTAATTCTAAGAAATATAATTTTTTTATATATAATAATAATTATTTAATAGATTAATATTTAATTAATTTTAAATATTTTAATATATATAATTTTATAGCTCTTTAAGCTTTAAATCTCTAATAATATAAATTTATTTTTAGAAAATTATAATGATCTAAAATCTTAGTTAAATATTATATATTTTTCTATATTTAAATAACCCTAATAATTTTAATTCTAATAGCTTTTATTATATTTTAAAAAAAACTTAAAATTTATAATTATTATAAATTTTAAAAAAGTATTTTAACTTTAAAATTAATATATTTTAATTTAAAAAAAAACTATTATTTTTAAGATTTATATTATTTTTAATATCTTAATTATATATTATTTTTTAAAAAATAGCCTAATTAATATTTTTAATAAATCTATTTCTTTATATTTTCAATTCTCTATATTATATTATTATTATATTTTATAAAATATTATTAACTAATATAATATATTAATTATATTTTATTTTTAAATATGTTTAATTATATAAGTTAAATAAATTAAATAATATATATTAAAATTTATTATAAAAAAAGTTTTTATTTATTATAAAGCTTATTAAGGTTTTTATTTTATATTAGCTTTATATTAATAGTTAAATATAAGGGCACTTATATTAAGAAATTAAAAATCCATTTATCTTAATATATAATAATAGTAATTTATTTATATATATATAATTTAAAGACTTTACTATAAATTATTAAAGTAAATTCTTTAAAATAATGTTATACTTAATATAATTAATATACTTATTAGCTTTATTATTATCTTTTTATAAGCTTACCTTAAGTAAAACTTCTTTTACTATAATAATTTATTTTTAAATAAAGTTTTTAATTTTTATTATATAATTAGTTAAATAATAAATTAATATTATTGTTTTATTTTATATACTAATAAATAATATATTATAATTATAAGAAAATAATATAAATTAGTTTATTTTATTTATTAATTATATAATCTAATTTTTATAATTATGATATTTTATTTATATTAATTAAAATTAAAATTCTAACTTTCTATAAAAAAAAGAAAAATAATAATTTATAGCTAGGCTATTTATCTTATTATAGTCTTTTAAAATAGAAAGGCTATTAAAAGTATACTTAATATTATTATAATAAATCTAAAAGATTAATAGTTATTATAAAATAAGGTAAATTATATATATTTTAGATTTTATATAAAAATATTAATAATTTTAATATAATTCTTATTTAATTATTATTATTTCCTATAATAATTATTATAATAAGTACTTAGCCTTATATTAATATTTAGTTTAGAAAATAAGAATATATAATATAATAAAAGATTTATATTATTATTTTAATTTATTTTTATAATAATAGCTTAATAAGTAATATAATAATTCTAATAATTAAAATAATAATTTAATAATATAAAAAGTACTTAGCCTAAAAATATTATATTAAAATATATATAATTTTAAATAAATAATTTCTTAATTATAAGATTAATTTAATAAACTAATTTAAAGATTATTAATATAATATACTTATAAAGGCTTTTACCATTAATATATAATAGTCTTTTATATTTAAGTATTAGATTTTATATTTATTAATTTAAGCTAAGAAAACTATATTTTATTATATTTATATTTATTTAATTTATTTTTTTAATAATTATTAAAATAATTCTTATTATATATATATAGCTTATTTTTAAATTAATTAATTAAAGAAATATAAATAAATTTTAGCTTAATATTATTAAAAATATAAATTAGATTATTAAAGATATATATTATACTTAATAATAAAGATTTTATAAGAATTTAAAATTTAAAATAAATAAATATATAATATAAAATATTTAATTATTATATATATAGATAGCTATATAAGTATATTTTTAAAAGAAAATAATATAAAGATAAGGCTAAATATAATTATTCTTATATTATTAAATAAATCTATAGATTTAAATATATTAATAATCTTATAATTATTATTTTTATTAAATATTATGTATTAAATTATCTTTATATATTATATTAAATTTCTTAATATTTATTTTAATTTAATATATATTTTATTCTTAAGCTTTAATTTAAAATATTTATAATATTTACTTATAAGGTAAGTATTTACTATAATATATTTTTATTATTAAATTCTTTTTTCTTATTATTTTTATTTAAGATTAAGCTTAATTATATTAATTACTATAGTATTTATCTAGGTAAAGGGATAAGAGATTTAAGAATCTATTATTTTTTAATAATAATTTCTTTAAATCTAGTAATAGTTTTTTTTTAAAATTTAATATTTAAATATTTATAAAATTTATATTTTCTTTTATATTTTTATTTTAAGATATTAAAATTATTTTAAATAATAATAAAAATTATATAAACATATTTTTATATAATAATAATAATAACATTAAAGCCTTTATTATAATAATATAGCTATTTATTATAATTTATTTTTATTATTAAATTCTTTTTTTTTAATTTTTTTCTTATTTAAAATTAAGCTTAATTATATTAATTATTATAGTATTTACTTAGGTAAGAAAATAAGAGATTTAAGAATTTATTGTTATTTTAATAATAATTCTTTTAAATTTATTAATAGTTTTCTTTTAAGATTTAATATTTAGGTATTTATAGTATTATTATTTTTATTATACTTTTATTTTAAGATATTAAAGTTATTTTAGATAATAATAATAATTATATAAATATATTCTTATAATATAATAATAATTATTTAAATATATTTTTATATAATAATAATAAGAATATATAAGTTTTTATTATAAGCCTTATAATACTAAGAAATAAGTTTATATTTAAAGTTTTTTTTAAGAATATTTATATTTTTAAAATTATAATAAAAATATAATTTTTTTTATATTAAGAATATTTATATTTTATTATAATTAAATAGTTTAATTATTTTTTTATATTAGAAAATATAATACTTTTTATAAAATAAATATTAATTTTCTTAATTATTTTCTAGTAAAGTATAGTTTATAGTTTCTTATAAATATATTAGATTATAAATATTTAAAAAAGATAATAATTATAATTTATTAATATATATATATTATTAAATATAATAAATAATAATTTTTAAATAAATATATTATATTTTAATTATATAAAATTATACTTTAATTTAATATTTTACTTAAGAATTTATATTTTTATTTTTATAATTAATTTAAAATTAATAATAAATAATAATACTAATAAAAAAAGTTTAATAAAATTAAAATATTATAATATTATTTTAGATAAGTCTTTATTAATAATTATATACATTTTTATAGTATATTATTTATAATTAAATATTCTTTTTTATTATTATATTTATTAACTATATTTACTTAAATAATTTAAATTATTTATCTTTATTAGGTAGCTTAATATTTTATAATAATATATATAAATATATATATATATATATTTAAAACTATATATTAAGTTATTTATTTTTTTAAATAGAAAAATTACAAATAATTAAATTTAAATTAAAAAAGCTTAATTATATTATTAAGTTACTATTTATTAAATTAAAGATATAAATATATTATATTATTTTATATAATAATTTTAATAATTTTAATATTTAAGCTATTAATATATTACTTTAATATAATAAAAGTTTTTAAAACATATATAGTTTCATAAAATATATATTATTTAGGTTTTTTTATATATTTTTAATATTATAAAATCATATTTAAAGTATTAATATTTTATTTTATTTATTATATAAATATTATAATATAATAATAATAAATACTTTTACTTATTTTATATATAAATTCTAAAAAACAATATAATATATTTATATATTAGTATTAAGTCCCTAATAATTTTAATTAAAAATCTCACTTTTAGCTTATTTATTTAAGCAAATAACTTTCTTTTATCAGTTTAATTTAATAATAAGTCCATTTAGTGTTATGACCCATGCACACCTGGGGCGGTGACAAGAGGCAGAACGCTTAGTCACACCCCACAGCGTGGGGTAGAGACCCACCCCTGTACATCGGCCAATCATATGTACCTACCCTGTACTAACGATCACTCCGATCACTAGTGATCACTCGATCACCGAAGCGTGAACCACGCGATCACGGAAACTAGTTTAGCAGTATATAGACAGATCAGTCGTACCTAAGGAACGACCTGATCAGCTTTCAATACAACTTGGTTACATCAATCACCGATTGACACATTACCAGACGTAACACTTCTCTTGTGACTTATACGATATTGCTTAGAAACCGCTACGCGCTCTGCATTCCTCTGCCAACATAAACTACTCGCTCTGATTGGTTTATTATATTTGGGAATTGACCAGAATGTTATATTTAGTATTATAAATAACTCTATACTAATAGCCAAGCAAAAGAAATTATATATCCATATCCCCTTTTTCCTAGCTCTTATTACTATAGAATTCAATTACTTAAGTTTTTAAACTACTAATTATATTTATTCTTTTTAATTTCCTCTAAAAAATCCTTATAAAATTACTTAAGTTCTAAGCTTAAGCTTTATTTAAAATATTTTATTACTAATTATAATATTTTTTATTATTTTTTAAAAAAAAACTTAAATTAATAATTATAATAATCTTTAAATAATATTTTTATTTTAATATTAATATATTTTAATTTTATTATTAGAATTATTATTATAATTTTATTTACTTTATATATAGTATTTAAGTTTTTAATTAATATTTTTAATAAATTTATTTAATTATATTTTATTTTCTTTATATTATATTATTATTATATTTTATAATCTATTTTTAATTTAAATAATATACTAAAAGTATATATTAAATATTATTAAATTTATTATAATAAAAATAATTAAATTATATAAATTATATAATATATATTAAAATTAGTTATAAAAAAAATATTATTTTTATTTATTATAAAGTTTATTAAGGTTTTTATTTTATATAAGCTTTATATTAATAGTTTAGTATNTATTTAATTTATTTAATTTATTTAATTTATTTAATTTATTTAATTTATTTAATTTATTTAATTTATTTAATTTATATGATTAAATAAATATAAAAATAAAATATAGCTAATATATTATTTTAGCTAATAGTATTTTATAAAATATAATAATAATATATAATATAAAGAATTTAAAATATAAATAAATAAATATATTAAAAATACTAACTAAGCTATCCTTAAAAAAGAAAAGCTAATTAAGATCTTAAAGGATATAAATTAAAATAGTTTACTATTAATACTAATTAGAAAATTAAGCTAATAATTAAGAGCTTAATTTAAGGCTTAATCTAAGAACTTAAGTAACACTACTAAGACTTTTTAAAGAAAATTAAGAAAAGAAATATTATAAATAGTTTTAGTATCTAAGTTACTAAATCTACTAATAATAAAAGCTAGAAAAAAGGGGATATAAATATATAATACTTTATTAAATTAAATTAATAAAAAAAGGTTATTTACTTAAATAAATAAACTAAAAGTAAAATATTTAATTAAAATTATTAGGGTTATAAGTATATTAGCTAGGACTTTTATATTAATTATTTTAAGTATTAAAATAAGCTTTATAGTATATAAACTATACTAAAAATATAAAATTAATTATTTTAATCTTTAATATATAATAGTTTTGATTATTATTAATTAAAAGTCTAGAAATATATTATAAATATTATAATATTAAGATTATATAAAATATATATAATCCTTTTTATAAAGAAACTAAATAAATATAATTTTTATAACTTTTATATATAATTATTAAAATATAAGATTTTAGGAAAAATTATTATTAAAAGTATAGTTAATAAATATAATTGAAAATATAATCTTTTAAAAAGAAATTAATATTAAGTATTATTTATAAAAGATATTCAATAAAATTATTTACTAAGCTTAGGTAAATAAACTACTTTAACTAAAGTATTAAAGCTAGTAAGGATTATTAGTAAAGTTAATAGAAAGCTAAGTAAAGAGCTAAGTAAAGAATTTAGATAATAGGTTTTTTTAGTAGCTAGATAGTATTCCTTTATTTATAATTCTAAGATTTTTTTGTTTTAAAATATATTTATTGTTATAAAAATTATAAAGCTAAGTAATATTTAATTATATACTTTCTAAAAATAATAAGTATTTATTATAAAACAAATTATTTAATTTAATTTTTATTATTTATAGTAATTATTTTAAAATAAATAAAATAAATCTAAGAAATTAATATATAAATATAAGAATATAAAATGATTAAATTCTATTTATAATAAATAAAAATTATTTATTTATTTATATAAATTATTAATATTATATGTTGGTATTATTTTAATTATTATAAGAATAAAAATATAAATACTTAAATAAAATATTAAATTAAAGTTTAATTTTATATAATTAAAATATAATATATTTATTTAAAAATTATTATTTATTATATTTAGTATAATATATATATTAATAATTCTAATAGTTTTAATAAAGGATTTTACTTTTAGATTATTTATTTAAATAATTAACCTTTTTTTATTAATTTAATTTAATATAATTATATATTCCTTTTTACTAAGCTTTTACTATAAAATCTAATAACTTAAGTTCTAAAATTATTTATTATATTTTTTTTCTTTTATTTTTTTTAAAAAGTTTTAATAATATTAAATAAGCTTTAAGATTAAGCTTTATATAAAATATTATATTATTAATTATAATATTATTAATTATAATATTATTAATTATAATATTATTAATTATTTTCTAAAAAGAATTTAAAATTAATAATTATAATAATATTTAAATAATATTTTTATTTTAATATTAATATATTTTAATTATTTAATAAAAATTATTATTATTATTTTATTTATTTTATATATGTTTTTAAATTTTTAATTAAAATATTTTTTAAGAATATTTTAATTAATATTTTTAATAAATTTATTTAATTATATTATATTTTATTTATATTATATTATTATTATATTTTATAATATATTTTTAGTTTAAATAGTATATTAATAATATGATTAAATAATTATTATATTTATTATAATGAAAATACTTAAATTATATAAATTATATAATATATATTAAAATTAATTAAAAATAAACTTTTTTTATTTATTATAAAACATATTAAGATTTTTATTTTATATAAGTTTTATATTAATAGCTTAATATAAAAAAGTAAATATACTAAGAAATTAAAAAATATATACCTTTTATAAATAATTATATTAAGTTATTTTTATTAAAATAAAAATATAAAAAGTTTATTTTAATATATATTAATAAATTATTATAATTTTTTTTAAGTATTTATAATTTAAATAATTTATAAAAAATTATAAATTATATTTTACTAAAAAATTATTAAGAAAGCAAATATTTAATTTATAAAAAAGATTATGTTTTTATTATAATTTTAAAAATATTTATATTTTTAAAAAGAATTTAAATATAAAATTATTTATTAATATTATAAGCCTTATAATAAAGGCTTTTATATTATTATTATTATTATTATATAAAAATATATTTATATAATTTTTATTATTATTCTATATAATTTTAATATTTTAGTATAAAAATATAGTTAAAATAATAATATTATAAATATTTAAATTTTAAATTTTAAATATACAATTCTTAATAATTTTAAAAACATTATTATTTAAAAAATAATAAATTCTTTAATCTTTTATTTTTTATTTAAATAAGTATTATAATAATTAATTTAATTAAGCTTAATTTTAAATAAAAAGAATAGAAAAAAAACCTAATAATAAATATAAATTATAATAATTATTTATATTATATATAAATATTATAAATACTTTAAATTAAAAATTAAAAATAATATATATACATATATTAAGTTCAAATAAATATTAAAAATATTAATATAATAAGTAAAAATAGTTTAATATATAATAATTACTAGTAATAGTAATTATAAAATTATTAAGAAATTTAAATTTCTCTAATAATTTTAATTAAAGATTTTACTTTTAGCTTATTTATTTAGGCAAATAACTTTCTTTTATTAATTTAATTTAATATTATATATCTATATCCTCCTTTTCCTAGCTCATCTAGCTAGATACTATAGCATTTTCCTTTATTTTTTATTAGTAGATAATTTAGTAACTTAGACACTAAAACTATTTATAATATTCTTTTTTCTTAACTTTTTCTAGAAAGTCTAGATAATATTACTTAAGCCCTTAAATTAAGCCTTAAATTAGGTATTTAATTATTAATATAAGTACTTTTTATTATATTTTAAGAAAAGCTTATAATTAATAATTATAATAATTTTTTAATAATATTTTAATTTTAATATTAATATATTTTAGTTTTATAATCAATATTAATATTAAATTATATTAATTTATATTTTCTAAGATCTTAATTATTCTTTTTCTTTAAGAGTAATTTAGTTAATATTTTTAATATGTTTATTTATTTATATTTTATATTTTTTATATTATATTACTATTATACTTTATAGGATATTATTAGCTAAGATAATATATTAGCTATATTAGCTAGTTATATTTAGGTTTATTTAATTATATAAATTAAATAAAATAAATAAATTAAATAATATATATTAAAATTAGTTATAGAAAAAAAGATATTATTTTTATTTATTATAAAGCTTATTAAGATTTTTATTTTATATAAGTTTAATATTAATAGTTTAATATAAGGATAATTATACTAAGGGATTAAAGAATCTATTTATTTTATAGGTAATTCTATTAAGCTGTTTCTATGAAAATAGGAAGTTGAAAAATTGATTTTAATAAATTCAAATTTATAGATTTATATAGTAGTTTAAAAATAATTATATTTAGCCTTATTATTATATTATTTCTTTTTAAAATATACTTATATATTTATTTATATAATAATTAAATATCTTATATTATATACTTATTTATTCTTAGTTTAAAATTCTTATAGAATCTTTACTATTAAATATAATATAGACCTTTAATAATTTAATTTGTATTTTTAATACTATTAAATTAAAATTTATATATAGCTTATTTTTATTTAATTAGCTTAGGGTTATGATTTAGTTTACTAAAACTAAACTATAAACTAAAATATTTAGTTTTTAGTTAATTAAAACTAATATAAAAAAACTAAAACTAAACTATAAATTAAAACCTTTAGTTTTTAGTTAACTAAAAACTAAAAAAGAAAAACTACAACTAAACTACAAGCTAACCTTTTTTGCTTTTTATTAATTAAATATTTTAATTTAAATATAATAAATATTAGAAATAAATTTAATATTTGAATTAATTATTCAAATTTAGTAAATTATTTAAATCTAGTTAATTATTTAAATCTAGTTAATTGTTTAAATTTAGTTAATTATTTGAATTTAGCTAACTATTTAAATGTAAATATTTATTAAAAATAATTTAATTATTAAATTCTATTTAAATATTTAAATTAATATAATTCATTAAACTTAATATATTATTTAAATTTTAATATTTATTTAAATTAAGCTTAATATTTAAAATATATTTATTATTTAAATTTAAGTAAATATTTAAATTTCCTTAATTATTTAAATTTACTTAAATATTAAAAATAATTAAAATACTTAAAATAAATTAATTATTTAAATTTAATTAATAATTCAAATTTAGCTTATTATTTAAATTAAGTTATTTATTCAAATTTAATTAGTTATATAAAATTACTTAAATATTAAAAATAATTAAAATTAAGCTAATTATTTAAATCTAGTTAATTATCTAAATTAAGCTAAATATTTAAAATAAATTAATTATTAAAATATAATTAAATACTAAAATTTCAATATATATTAAACTTTAATTAAATATTAGAATTTAAATATATATTAAACTATAATTAAATATTATAATTATTATAAATATTAAAAATAATTAAAATATTAAAAATATTAAAAATACCTAAAATATTATTCTAATTTATTTTCTTTAAATAATTTATTATTTAAGGTTTTAATATTACTATAATCCTAACTTTTTAATAAAACTAATTGCCTAATTACCTCTTCAAAAAGCCTATTTCTACTTTTAGAAACTATATTATTTCTAATAAAAGAAATACCTCCTATAGCAGTAGAAGTAGCTAGAATAACTAAATAATGCCTAGCTAAAATACTTAAAATACAAAATCTAAGAATATTAGATTCTTATTATTTTAATAAATTAATTTAAGAGAACATTAATATATAATTTATATTAAATAATAAAAAATAAAATAAAACTAATCTTAGGATTTATTTGATTTTTATTTAAATATATAATATATTCTTCTTCTTAGTCTAAATTTTCTATATATAATTCTTTTTTAGAATTAAAAATAGATCCTAATTTAGGAGAATTCCTATTATATATATCTTTATTTAATTTATTAAAAAATAAATTTAAATTAGGATTTTTAAAATATTCTTTTCTTTTAATTTTAGAATTTTAATTACCTTTTTTTTTAAAAATAAATATTAATAATATAATAAAATCTACCTATTAAATTCAGATTTTAATAAATCTTTAATATTCTTAGCTATATCTAAATAATAATATAATAGTCTATTTTCTTAAGAATAAACTAATTTAAACCTAGGGTCTAAAATAAGAGCTAAAATATAAGGCTTATATTCTTTTATACTAGAAAGATCTAGCTTTTTAGGAAAATATTTATTTCATATATTTAAGCCTTTATTAGTAATATTATAATAAATCTTATAAGATTCCTATATAATTATATTAATTAAATTAAATTATAATTTATAATATATAAATAAAATAAAATAAAATTATTAAATTTAGTTTTTTAGATTTTTCTAAAAAGCTATTTTTTAAATTATTAAGCTTTTTATATATATTATAAATATATAATAAGCTTTTAGGTAAAATTAAATAAACTTAATTTTATAATTTAATTAAAAGTATTAAAAAAACCTTGAAAATATACTCTAAATTATTTTAAGTTAATTAATTTAAATTAAAAAAAAGCTATATATAAGGGATAGTGTGTACCTATGCTGGAATATTCTACTTAGGGCTTATAACCTATATATTAGCCTAGATATAATACCTACTAGCTAAGTATATATAAAGTATTTAGTAAATTAAAATCTTATAATCTAATAAATTTTACCTTCTAATATTCTATTTTAATTAAAATTTATTAAAATTTATTAATTTTTATTTATAGAAAATTAATATAAATTATAAAAGAATAATAAGATTAAGAAAAATCTTATTTATTATTTTTTCTAAAAATAATATAATTATTTAAAGATATTTTATTAATAATTATTTTGATATAAATTAAATATTTATTAAATATTTTTATACTATAATCCTTAATAAAGACCTAAAATTAAAATCTAGGGAATCTTATAAAAAAAGAATAAACTTAAGTATATAAAAAAAGCTTTTTATTAAAAAAAATATTATATTATAAATCTAAATTAATAAATAATTATAATAAATATTTTA
>JAACIZ010000020.1:1274652-1284817 GCA_017140785.1 Calonectria pauciramosa | reverse complement strand
AGCTATTATAAAATAAAATCTATAATATATATTAATATATTAAATATATAAAATAAATAATAAAATACTTACTAATTATTTATTTTTAGAAATATAAGAATTATATAATTCTTTTAATTTCTTTAGCTTTTTAAATATTTTATAAATAAATAATAAGCCTTCTAAAATAATAATATAGAGCTAGCCTTATAATTTAATAGAAGGACTTAAAAAAACCTTAAAAAGATTTTTTAATTCTTTTAAAAAATCCCATTTTATATTATTTAAAAAAATCTAAAAAATAAGTTAATATATATATAATATTTAAAATAAAATACTTACTTGTTTAAATTCATTATTTTTAGTATTATTATAAATATAATAAAGAGCTAGTTTTAATTCTAAGGCTGCTTCTAACATATAAAATATAGAATTCCACCTTATACTATTATCTAAAAAAATATTAGTTATATAATTATATATAGCTTTTTTTATATTTACCTAAAGAAATAATTCATTTTTGTGTAAAAGTATTATTTTCTTTTTTAGCTTTAATTATTCCTTCTTCTAATAATAATTTACTTTTAGTTGTATATTTAATTAAAACTGAAATTCGTCTAATTCGAGTAATAATAGCTATTAAAAGTTAGTATATATTTTAATAAAATATTCATAATAAATATATAACTTACTATTAAAAGAATGATTTTCTTTTTCAATAGGTTTATTATTATTTAAATATAAAATATCAATATTTATATATTTAAATAATAAATCCTCTATATTATTATTAGATAAATATTCTTTTAAAATGTCTTGTACAACTAAATTAATAATATAAGAAATACATCTCATATCATTATTAAATTCCTTTTTATAAGCTAAGAAATAATTTTCTTTAAAGGAATTTAAAAAGGTATTATTATTAGTTGCATTATCCCTAGTTATACTAAAAAATATAATTAATATAAAAATTAAAATTAAAATTAAAATTAATTATAAATATAAATAATTTACCTAAAGATTTNATATAAAGAATATAGAAGGCTTACTAATTAGCTTATAATTTAAAATATAATTATTATTAATAAAAATAATAATTATTCCTAAATAGGATTTTTGATTATTAGAAGTCTATATATCAAATGTTAAGGAAAATCTTCCTAAATTTAATATATGATTTTCTAGTAACTTATTAAATTCTAATAAGCTAGAAGAAAAGGTTTCTTCTAATATATCTTTAATTTTCCACCTATTAATAATAGGACTAGCTCTAAAGAAAATTAATATTATAATAATATTAAATATGATAAAAAACTTATTTATTATAATAAGATAATAAATCTTGAAAACTAGAAGAATTAAGAATATTAAAAGATAAATTATTATCTATAAGAAAAAATAATATCTTTTTATAAGCTTCTTCTTCTAAAAAAAAAGAATTATTAATTTTAATCTTTTTATTAATAGAAAGATTAAAAAAGTCATTTAATTTAGAAAGTTTAATTTCTAATTAAAATTAGTATATTATAAATATAAAATTTTATATAACTTACTTCTTTTTTTAGTTATTTCTATTTTTTTATTATATACAATATTAGGATATTTAAACTTATAATGTTTTATAAAATTAGAAAATTGAAAACCTTTAGCTTTTTCAACCTTAGAATAATTACACCTATTAATAGTTAATATTATATATATAATTAAAAAAAGAAAAATACTTACATTGTACATTTAATATGCCATTCTTCTTCTTTTCCTTATTCTTTAGATAAAATAATCTTATTAAATAATCCATTTTGAAAAATATAGATTTTAGAAGTTAAATCTATATTTTCAATAGAATTATTAAAAGAATTATTTTCTGAATTTAATTCACTATTTTCTTCTAAATAGGAATTTTCTAATTCAGAAAATTGTTCTGAAAAAGCATTGGTATCTGCTTCAGAAATATCAATATTAGGATCAAAATCACTATTTGATTCCATTTTTAAAATAAAGAATATAAATGATTTTAAAAGATATTTTATATAATAAATAAAATAACAATTTAAAAAAAAAGAATAAAAAGAAATTATATCTTATATATATAATATTATAAGTTAATATAAGATTTTATTATAAATTAAAATAAGGTTTTATTATAGATCAAAATAAGATTTTATTATAAATCAATATAAGGTTTTATTATAAATCAATTTAAAGTTTTATTATAAATCAATTTAAAGTTTTATTATAAATTAATTTATAGTTTAAAATTAAAATTGAAATTTAAACTTTAATATAAATCTCTAAAGAATTATTATAATAAAATTTAAAATAGAATTTAAAATAATAATTAAATTAATTAAGTTAACTATATTTAATTATATTAACTTAAATAATATAATTAATATAATATAATTATATTTATTACATTTAATATATTTATTATATTTATTATATTTATTATATTTATTATATTTATTATATTTATTATATTTATTATATTTAATATATTTATTATATTTATTATATTTACTAAATAATTAAATAAACTAAAAAGATTTTAGTAATTAATATTAGTATTAGTATTCTTAGTAATTAGTTAGTAAATACTAATTTATTTTAATAAATACTAACTAAATACTAACTAATTTAATTTAGTAATTACTAATACTAAATACTAAATAAATTAGTATTTACTAACTAATTACTAAAAAAAAATTAGTTAGTAATTCTTAATACTAATACTAATTAATTGAGTAATTAGTTAGTAATTAGTTAGTAATACTAAATTAGTATTACTAATTACTAGAAAGTACTAACTAAAATCACAACCCTGTATATAAACTATATATATTATATTTTAGAGAGTCTTAAGTACTAGGAAGGGTATATTTATATAATTCTAAGACTATTTATTAAAGTATTTTACCCTAAATCTTATAATTAATATAAGCAAATATAATTATTATTAAAAGGCCTTTTTTAAATATATTATACTTTTATTATAATCTTTTTTTTATATTTAATAATATTAAAATATTCTTAAAATTAATAAATATAATATTTATAAATATATTATTAAATTAATATTTTATTATTATTATTAATTTTAAAATAATAATAGTAAATAGCCTTAAATAAATAATAAGATTTTTAAATATTTAATATTTAAAATATTTATTATTTATAATAATATTAATAAATATATAATTAATATTATTAATTATTTTATAGTCTATATATATATTTTTATTTATAATAATTAGTATTTTTAGAATAAAAATAAAAATACTAAGTATTTATACTTTATTATTATTTCTAAATCCTATTATTAATATTATTTTTTCCCTAATAAATTAATTAATTTAAGTATATATTAATATAAATAACCAAAATAATTCCTATTTACAATATTTTTAAAATATAATAATTCTTTTTATAATAAGATTTTATTAATTTTAGTTTAATAAAGTAATTATTATTATATATTTTTTTTATTAAATTTATCTTTTTAGTTAAAAATAATATTTATTTAATATTCTTATATTTAAAATATTTTATTTATTTACCTAAATTGAAAATAGTAAAAATTATAGCTTTAAATTATTTATTATTTAAATTTATTTATTAAGTATAATAATTATTTTAAATTTATATTAAAGAATATAAATAATAATCTATTTTATAATCTTAGTAGTTTAGGTTTTTTTTATTTTAATATATTAATTAATATTATAATTAGCCTTTTAATTATAGGCTTAAATTAAAAGAATTACTATTAAAGAAAATAATTAGGATTTTATTAAGATTATTATTATATTTATATAAGTTCTTAAGATAATTATCAATTTTATATAATATTATATTTCTAAATATATTTATTTTATTAATAATAAATAATTATTTTTTTTATTAATAAATATATATAAGGCTATTATTAATTTATAAAATAATAGTTTTTATAAATTTATTATTAATTTACTTTACTTTTTTATTATAAGTATTTATACTAAAATAATATATTAAATAGATAATAATATTATTAATATAGGCTATAATAGCCTTTAGTATAGCTATTACTAAAAGCTTATATAATACTTTTTTTCCTATAAATAATCTTATAAAGATCTTAATAACTTATAATTTCTTAGTTTTATTTTTACTTTCTAAGAATTAGTAAAGTTATTTATATTTACTAAGAAATTTATGAATATAAAAAATTATAAGGCTATTTAATTTATAATAAATAAAAATTAATATAATAATTTAATATTAATTTAGACTAGATTTTAAAGTTAATTATTTTCTTAGTAAATAATATATAAGTATTTAGCCTATTTTTATATTTATAATTATGTATATAATTATATTTTTAATTATTTTTAGTTTATTTTCTATTATGTTTATTATTTAGTTTCCTATTTTATTAAAAATATTAATAATTATTTTAATATAAGTTATAATATTTATTATAATTATAATTAAATTCTTAATTTAAATACCTTAAATCAACTTTTTATTTCCCTAAAAGTCTTTAATTATTATATTTTAATTAATTTTATATTTTATTTTTAAATTTAGGTAATATAGCTTATATTTTATTATTATATTAGCTAAACTAGGAAATCTATATTCTAGATTTTATTTTAGAAAGCTATTAGTTATTAAATAATATTTATTATTTTAATAGATTTTATTATAATTTATATAATATTAGCTATATTTTATATAATATTAATAAATTATATTAAATTTACTATTATATTTAATTAGAACTTTAAATAGTCTAATTCCTTATTTTAATTATAGTTATTATTTCTAAATTTCTTATTATTAATAACATTATTAGCCTTAATAGTCTATTATTTAATATTCTATTTTATATTTTTAGTAAATTATTATAAAAGCTAAATGATATCTACTATAAATATAAGTTCTTTAGGAATTTTAGTTTTCTAATTATATTAAATAATATTAATATTTTTATTTTTATTAAGTTAATTTTAATATATAAATTATTTTTATAATATAAAAAGTCTAAGATATTATATTATTACTTTATTAATTATTAATTAATATAATAGCTTTTCTTTTCTTAATTAATTTTTATTGTTTATATTATAAATAGTATTTTATTATTTTTATTACTAAAATCTAGGTTAAGATAATTATTAATATATATTAAAATCAAATTTTTAATATTCTATAATTATAAGAACAGCTTAATATAATTGTCTATAGAATAAATAAAGTTTATTATTTCTTAATATAATTGCCCTTATATTAAACTATTAATTGAAAGCTTATATAAAATAAAAATCTTAATAAGCTTTATAATAAATAAAGGAGAAATAGCTTTCTTATAATTAATTCTAAAGTATATTATATTATCTAAATATTCTTATTAAATAAGCCTAATAATAAAATATAGTTAATATATTATCTTAGCTAATAATACCCTATAAAATAAAGTAATAATAAAATATAAGAAGTTTTATATATAAATAAATAGATTTATTAAAGATATTAACTAGGCTATTCTTTAAAAAAAGTATATAATTAAAATATTAAAAAGAATATAGCCCTTAAAAATAATAATACTTTTTATTATTAAATAAAGATATATTAATCTTAAGATTAAGATATTTTTTGGAATTTATAATAATTAAAAATCTTAAGTTTTTCTTAAAGTATAATAAAAAGTATTATAGTTAATAATAAAGTATTTTATATAAAGCTTAAGCCTAGGGCTTAAATCATATTATTAGGACTTTTTAGAAAAAATAAAAAAGAATAAATATAATATATAGTTTTAGTATCTAAATTATTAGATTTTATAATAATAAAAGCTAGGTAAAGGGGGATATAAATATATACTTATATTAAATTAATAAAAGAAAGTTATTTGCCTAAATAAATAAGCTAAAAGTAAAATCTCTAATTAAAATTATTAGGAAATTATTAATATATATAATTATTTTATTATTTAATAGCCTTATATACTATATTTAATCTTTTAAATAATTTTAATTAAACTTAAATAATACTTTTCTTTAATTTAGCTTAGCTTTTATAATATAATATTTTACCTATACTAAATAAAAATAATTATATAAATATAGTTCTTAGAATTATAGTTTATAATAAGAATATATTTTTAGAATAATTATTTTTTATTTTTATTTTTATAAAAAAATACTTTTTTTATTATCCTTTAATTTATTTTCTTAAGTAATATTATTAATTCTCTAAAAATAAGATTATTTATTAAAGATAGTATAAGATAAATAACGAAAATATAAATATATTTATATTTAATTATAATAATATTTAGTAAATAAAAAAAAAGATTAGTAATAACTTTAACTTAAAATAAAGCCTAATTTATAAAGATTCTATTAATAATTTTTATAAAAAATTGCCTAGTTTTATTACCTTTTCTTAGATTTATATTTAAAGGGTTTTTTATATTAATAAATCTATTATTACTAATTATATTTTATTTTAAAATATTAAAATATTCCTTAGCTATAGTAATATATTTCTAAATTAGATTTTTTATTTTAGTAATATAATTAGTAAGGTAATATATTAAAGCTAAGCTTTTTATTTATATATTAATAAATAAAATATTATAATTATATTTAAAGTTAATTATTATTATTTTATTATATTCATTTATTTTTAAGTATATTTTTTTAATTTATAATATACTATCTAAAGAAAAGACTATTTTAGTAATAATTATTTATAATATTCTAAAATAATATCTTTAAGTATTTTTCCCTATTTTATTTTTATTGTCTATATTTATCTTATTAAATATATATTTAATATATATTAAGCTATATATATGGATGTATATGTAGTTAATATAATAATTAGCTTTATTTTTAAATGTTATAGTAAAATTTTAATAATTATTAATAAATATAAAAATATTAGAATTCATAGATTAATTAGCTAAAGTAAGTTTAAACTTAATAATATTAAAATATTTTATAAATATTAGCTAATTGTTATTAAATAGGCTATACTTAATTTATTTTAGTAAAAATATTATTGATATATTTTAATATTTTTTTATGATTTATTTATATTTTTTTAATATTATTATATATTTTAACTTAGATTACTAAAATTATATTAAGATTTTCTTTTAATTATAATAAACTATATAAATAAAATATATTTTATTAATTTATTTTAATTATTATAAAATATTAATTAATATAATTAAATATTTTATTTATTTTAATTTTTATATAATATTTTAATAATAGAGTAATTTTATAATAAAAAAATAATATAAAGTTATATAAATTAGAAATTATTAGTTTTATTCTTCTATATAATATATTAAGGCTTTTTAAAAAGGCTTTTATAAGTTTTATATTTGGTATATAATAAGCTATAAATTTAAGCTTAATTAGATTTATAATATTATTTAGGTTTATTATTATTTATATTATGAGGATTTTATATTAAATAATAAAAGATTTAATTTTTTTCTATATATTTAAATAAAATTTTCTAGATAGTAGTTATTAATATTTATACTAAGAGAGGCTATAAAAGAATTCTTAAATACTAATATTATTAATCTTATTTCTAATCTTATACTTAGCTTTAATAGTATCTAGTCTTTTTATTATAATAGTTTTTAATAACTATTTTATTCTAGGAAAGCTATACTTTAAAATATTTAGTATATTAATATTATAATTATAAAATTAGATTTTTATATTAAAAATAAAAAATAAAAAAATAAAATACTTTAAAAATTAATTATTATAATACTAAAGAACTATAAAAGCTTACTTATAGAAAATAATATTTTAAGAAATAATTAAATATTTTATAATATTTTTATTATTAGTAGCTTAACTATAACCCTAACTATAATCTTAATTTTAATTTTAATTATAATCTTAAATTATTTTATATAATTATATTTTATATTTTTATTTATAATTATATTATAATATTTATATATTCTTATTAATTATTTAAGGCTTATTTATATTATATAAAAATAATATAAAAAATATTTTTATAAAAAAAAATATTTTAAAATTATTGATAAAATAAAGCCTTTATTTAATATAAATATAAAGAATAATATTAGTTTTTTAAATAATTATATAATTAGAATTATTATTATAGTTATTAAGATTTTATATATAGCTTATACTAATTACTATATTAATAAAATATTATAATTTTTTTATTTTATTTTCTTTAAATATATTATTTAATAAAAATATTTTTATTATATTAATTTTATAAATAATTTTTATTTATTTATTAAAATTTTAATTAAATTTCTTTTCTTTAAAAATCTTTAGTTTATTATTACTATTTAATAATTCTTTTGAAATACTATTAGTTTTATTTACTTTTAATTTATTTTAAGGATTTATAAAAATCTTTTTAATATTTAAGATATTTTTATTATTTATTTTATATTTTTAAGGTAAAATAATATAAGTAATTTATATTTTTTTATATATAATTAGCTTTTTTTTCCATAGTTAATTATAAATTATACTAAGGACTTTATATAATAAAATATCCTAGCTTTTTATTTCTAGTATATTAATATAAATATAAATATAATAAAGATTATACTTTTTTAGTTATAAGTATATATACTTTATAATTTACTTTTTTAATAAAAAAAAGCTTAAATAAATCCTTTAGTATAGGTTCTTTAGATTTATATTAAAAAATATAGATTTTATTTAAGACTTTAATTAATTTATATAATAATATATTTATAATAAGATTTTAAATATTATTTAAAAATATTATAATATATTCTTTAATATACTTTAGATAATATAAACTCATATTTTTTATTTTAAAGATTATATAATATATAACTTATCTAAAATATAAATTTAGAAAAATAAGTTTTTTTTTAATAAAAATTAGCTTTTTAAGCTTATTAAAGTATATATACTTATAATTAAGTTACTAATATATTTATATATTAATATTTAGAATCTTCTTATTAAAATATTATATATAATTCTTATATATTTTTATTACTTTATATAGCTTAAAATAAAGATTATAAAAGAAAAAAAATATAAAATATTTTAAAAATAAGTTTAATATTTATTGGCTTTAGCTAATTAATATAAGATCTTACTTATTATATTTTTAATAATATAATTAATATATATAAAGAAATAAACTTTATAAATTATAAAAATCTTAGTAAAAATTAATAATTATATTAAGTTAGGTATTTTAAGTTATTAAATTATATTATTATAAACTATATAAAAGTTTTTTTAAATATTATATTTATTATTAAGTTATTATGATATTTATTTAATATTAATTAATATAATATTAGGTTCTTAAGATAATAAAATATACTTTAGTATTTTTATTATATTTTTTTAGTATAATTTAATAGGTATAGTATTTTTAGTATAAGGCTAAGTAAGTAATAAATAATATATAGTTGTAATTAAGAGTTTCTTTATATTTAATATAATTTTAATATATAATTTTATAAAAACGTTTATTATATTATTCATTATAAATATTAAGATATTATTAGTTTTAATTTTAATTTTATTAATATAAATTATAAATTTAATAAGTAAATTTAAAGATATATATATATTATTAAAAGCTAGTTTATATACTAGATTATAGAATTATAGAATTAATTTATTATCCTAATAGTTTTAATTAAAGATTTTACTTTTAGCTTATTTATTTATGTAAATGACTTTCTTTTATTAATTTAATTTAATATTATATGTTTATATCCCCCTTTTTCTAGGTGAGTTCCTTTATTAATTACTTTATGTAAACTATAATGCTAAGGTAGCCTAGCTTGTCTGGTTAGATGTTATAGTATTTATCTTTTATTACTAAAGAATCTAGCTACGTAAGTCTTTAAATTATTAATTATATTTATTTTGTTAAATTTTTTTTAAAAAGTTTTAATAATATTATTTAAGCTTTAAACTTAAGCTTTATATAAAGTATTTTATTATTAATTATAGTATTTTTTATTATTTTTTAAAAAAAGTTTAAAATTAATAATTATAATAATATCTAAATAATATTTTTATTTTAATATTAATATATTTTAATTTTATAATTAAGATTATTATTATAATTTTATTTATTTTATATATAGCTTTTAAGCTTTTAATTAAGTTATTTT